>JAGIQG010000024.1:18044839-18067306 GCA_024679065.1 Sphyrna mokarran | reverse complement strand
AACTTACCTTGCCTCCCCTTTTTGCTTAGGCCCTGTGAGCCAAGGATCTTACAGCTCACACAAAAACAAACTTACCTGCTCCTTCTCAGAGCTCCTCTCTCTCTCTCTTTTTTAGGTTAGAGGAGGAGGGGGGGGTTGGGATACTCTACTTGTGTAAAGTATCGGGATTCCACACCACCCCAATTTATAGTGAGGTTGAAAAAAAACTACACTACCCAAGGTACTTTGCAATACCTTCCGGTTTACAAGTTTAAAAAAAACTAGTAAAATTTAGACTTAAAAAATCGCTTTACTCGCTCACAAGCTCTCCACTTGCAAATCGCTGCCTCTCCACAGTGCTCCCAAGGAACAATTAGGACTCGATGGGCCAAAGTGCCTCCTTTTGCAATGCGGGGGTTTTATGATTACCCTAGTGATCATAGGCAGAAGAAACGTAGGGGGTGAGGGCAGCCGGGTGGCTGCTGTATACTTTATTAATAAATACCTTTGTGTTTCTAATGAGACTTGTGAAAATGCACCATTACACAGACTTTCTGATGCTTTGACTTTAAACTCTTGATTACCTCTCCAAACTTTTCTGACCCTCTCTCTTTGTGATGCTCTCTAACCAAAGTTTGATCACCTGTCCCAATATCTCACTCTGAGGCTCAGTGTTATATTTTGTTTGGGAATGCTCCCGTGAAGCTCTTGGCACCTTTTACTACATCAAAGATGAAGCAAAAATGCAAATTGCTATAGTTGTTATGGACTGTTCTGTTAATGAACATCCATGTGGCTATTTGAAAGCAAGTGCACTCTGATTGATTGTGGTAATATCATTGATTAATAACCCAGAAGCTGAGGCTAATTCCCTGGGGCCATGGGTTCAAATCCCAGCTTGTTAACTTAAAATCCCATTCATTAAAAAATCTGCACTGGAAAGCTAGTCTTGGTAACAGCAATTATCAAACTATTGTCAATTATTGTAAAAGCCCATTTGGTTCTTTAATGTCCTTCAGAGACAGAAATCTGACAGTCCAGAACTACAGCAATGTGGCTGACTCTTCACCAACTGTCCTGGTCCTGCCCAACCCTCCCCGCTTCCCCTGCCATGCTGACATTATAGTTAAGAAAGTCCACACTGCTTCTATTTTCTCAGAAGAC
Source organism: Sphyrna mokarran (assembly GCA_024679065.1). Taxonomy (NCBI): domain Eukaryota; kingdom Metazoa; phylum Chordata; class Chondrichthyes; order Carcharhiniformes; family Carcharhinidae; genus Sphyrna; species Sphyrna mokarran. The sequence continues at coordinate 18,066,163 of JAGIQG010000024.1, read as the reverse complement.
TAAGGAAATTTGATATGTCCACTGCAACTCTCACCAACTTTTACAGATGACCTTAGTAAGTATTCATTCTAGTTCTATCTCAATTTAGTATGGCTCCTGCTCTGCCCAAGACCACAAGAAGCTGCAAAAGGTCATGAGTGTAGCCCAGTCCATCATGCAAAACAGCGTCCCATCCATTGAGTCTGTCTACACTTCCCATTGCCTTGGCAAAGCAGCAGCGTAATTAAGGACTTCAAGCACCCTGGGCACTCTCTCTTTACCTTTTTCCAGTGGAAAAAAGATACAAAAGTCTGAAGTCATGTATCAACTGACTCAAGAACAGTTTCTTCCTGTATTAGACTTTTGAATGGACCTGCAATGCCTTAAGTTGATATTTCTGTACACCTTGGCTGTGATTGTGCAACATATTCTTCACTCTCTTGTTTCTTTCTCTATGAATGGTATGCTTTGTTGGTGTAGCATACAAGAAACAATAACATATGTGACAATAATAAATCAAATCAAAACTGCTTTCGGAGTCGATTAGAGACGAGCAAAAAAAGTTGGCCTTGCCAACAATGCCCACATCCCATGATGAATTTTAAAAATTAACCAATTTGTTCTTATGTGATGTATGGGGTGAATTTTCCTGTCCTGCCCTGCCTGGGAATTGGGGGAAGGGCGGACCATGTAGAGATCCATCGACCTTGGGTGAGATCTTCTGGCCTTGCTCAAGCAAGGCCATAAAATCCTGCCCTACGTGTCTATATTGTGAAGAACGTTTGTAAAGAAGTCTGCAAACAAATTAGGCGCAGGAGTAGGTCACTTGGCCCTTCGAGCCAACTATGCTATTCAATAAGGTCACGGCCACTCTTATAAACTTAACTCGACATTCCTGCTGACTCCCAATAACTTTTCACACACCGCCGCCGCCACACCCCCCCCCCCCCCCCACCAGCCCCTACTTACCAAGCATCTGTCCACTGCTGCCTTCAAAATATTCAAAGATTCTGTTTCACTACGTTTTGAGGAAGAGAGTTCCAAATACTTGCAATCTTCTGGAAGAAAACATTTCTCCTCGTCTCTGTCCTAAATGGGCAATTCCTTATTTTTAAACAGTGGTTCCTAACACCAGATTCTCCCTAAAGAGGAAAGGTTCTCTCTGCATTGATGTTATCAAGACCTCTCAGAATCTTATAAGTGACTATGTTAGTGAATGAGGGAATGATGGGATGTGTTGGTGGGTTGTGGGGGGCACAAGACATTCAATTCAAATACAAGCATCCTTTGATTAAGCTGCTATGTTAGAGTTTTGAGAAACATATCAAAATGACTTAGAATAGAATCTCAAATTGAGTTAGAATTCCAGAAGATCACCATGGTACTTTCCAAACTTGCTGCTAAGAAGGACAAGAACAGTGGGTGCATGGGAACACTATCTCTTCCAAGATCCCCCCGCCAAGCCACACACTATCCTGACTTGGGACTATGTCACCATTTCTTCATTGGGTGTACCTACTCCAGAGGACCTTTAGTAGTTTAAGAAAGCAGATCACCACCACTTTTTTGATGGTAATTAGGGATGGGCAATAAAAATGCTGACCTAGACATATGCTGTGAAATAATTTAAAGAAAAACTACAGACCAATCGGCTAACCAAACTTTATAACTCTAAAGTAATCTGAGTATTGAGAAATGGTGATTCTAAATTGCTACAGAGTTCAGAAAACTGTAAATGGAAATCAAAAATTGGTCATCCTCAGTATGGATGAAGATGCAAAATGCCAAAATTAAAGGGTGAGAATGGAGACAATTACAAGAAAAATAATAATGTAATGTTACAATAATACTTTTGAAATATAATCACTCTTGCAGGGAATGTGATGATGAGTTGAACAGCAAGCCCTCACAAACAGGAAGTAGTGCAGAAGAAGCAATCTGCAGTGAGATAAATGACTTGATAAGCTGGTTTAATTGGCTCTGGGATCAACACTGGCCAAGGCAGCAGGGAGAAACCTGAAATGAAAACAGAAAGTGCTTAAAAAAAACTCAGCTGGTCAGGCAGCTTCTGTGGAGAGAGGAGCAGAGTTAACGGGTGGGATTTTCCAGTTGCCCCTGCCCTGAGACTGGAAATTCCCATGTGAAACCAATAGACCTTTAAATGATCCAGCAAAATTTCTATCCCACTCAGTATGATTCCCACAAACCAGCCTCACATCCATTGACTCTGATTACAGTTCCTGCTGCCTCAGCAAAGTAGCCAGCATAATCAAGGACTTGATGCGTCCCGAACATTGTCTCTTCCGCCTTCTTCCATCAGGAAAAAGATACAAAAGTATGAGGTTACATACCATCTAAGTCAAAAATATTCTTCCCTGCTGCTATCAGACTTTTGAGTGGACCTACCTGGCATTAAGTTGATCCTTCTCTAACTATGACTGTAACACCACATTCTGCACTCTCTTGTTTCCTTCTCTATAAGCGATATGCTTTGTCTGTATAATGCATAAAAGACAATACTTTTCACTGTATAGTAAGACACGTGACAATAATAAATCAAATCAAATCTCACTGTGGGCGATACTGGAAAACTTACCTTAACATTTTGCGTTGAATACAACCCTTCTTCAGAGCCCAAGAGATGATAAGAATTCCTCATCTCTTTTTTGAAATAATGTAGGGGTTTTCTACATCCACCAGGAAAACGAGGACACGCATCTTTTGCTCATAGCTATTAGGAATCTAATGAATTCCAATAAATTAGTGAAAGGGACAGCATGATAGATTGATGTGAATTTTTCAGTAACTAGCAAATTACCAGCAGAACAAAGCAGTTTGGTCAAAAAGGTTCCTACAGTCAATTGGCCGTAAAGCACTCATTATTACTTCTTGTGATTTAAAGATAAGTGCATTCACAACATGCTCAATGTTCATTACCACATCACCACATCGCTGTATCAGTAATGTCACCACACTCATCACCAATGCTATCTCGCAGCACATGCTTTGTAATAACCTGCTCATTGACACTCAGTTTGGGTTCCGCCAGGTCACTCACCTCCTGCCCACATTACAGCCTTAGTTCAAATATGGACAAAAGAGCTGAACACCAGAGGTAAGGTGAGAATAACATCGAGTTTTATCTGACCAAAATGTGTCACAAAGGAACTCTAGCAAAATTGGAACCCACTGATTGGAGTCATCCCTGAACAAAAGAGGTTGGTTCTGGTTAATGGTGATCCGTCATCTCTAGGACGTCATTATAGGAATTCTTCAGCTGCCTCACCAATACGCTTCCTTTCATTATAAAGTCAAAAGTTGGGATGTCGCTGATTGCAACTATTTGTGACACATTAGATATTGAAGCAGTCCATGTCCAAATACAATATCAATCTAGGCAGTATCCAGGCTTGGGCTGATAAATGGTGAGTGACATTCACGCCACACAAGGACCAGGGAATGACGATTTCCATCCAACAAGAGAAAATTAAACTATACTCTTGACATGCAATGGTATTACCATGGCTATCAACATTCTGACAGGTTACAACTGACCAGAAACTAAACTAGAGTATCCATATAAATACTGTGGCTACTTGAGCAGCTCAAAGGCTAGGAATTCTGCAATGAATAACCCATTTCCTGACTCCCCAAAACTTGTCCACCATTTATAAGCACAAATCAGGAGTGTAATGGAATATTCTCACTTTGCTTGGATGAATGCAGCTCCAACAACAAAAAAGAAGCTTGACATCATGCTGGAGAATGCAATCCATTTGATTACTAGTCTTTCCACAAAAATTCAATCATTCCTGCACCAACAAATAATGACTTCATCTATAAGATACACTGCAGGAACTCATCAAGGGTTCTTAAGCAGCACCTTTGAAATCCACTGCCATCTAGTATGACACCACCACTCCCTGGAGGTCCTTCCAAACCATCCTGATTTGGAACAATATTGCCATTCTTTTACTGCAACTATGTCAAAACCCTGGAACTCTCTCCCTAACAGCACCGTGGATGTCCCTGCACCATTTGGACTTCAGCAGTTCGAGAAAACAGCTCACCACTAACTACACAAGGGAAATTAGAGATGGCAATAAATACTAGCCTAGCCAGCAAAGCCCACATCCCATAAATAAATAAAAAATAAACATTCAATGTTTCACTTGAAGGATTCAAGCATGGGACGCACATGATGATAGTTGAGATGTAAATGATTAAACTGGAGGATATTTGATACTTGTCAGCTGGGAAATTTATTTATCCCCTTTTTCATTCACATGTAGCAATGCAAGTTGAAAATTGGAAACTATGCAGTGGTGTTGCTAAATTATATAGTTGTACCAGCCAACTATTAATGGCCATGATATTTACAGGAACAGGTTTTTAGCGAGAGGGAGGAAGGAGTTATGGACAATATACTCAGAAAAATCTCCTTGTTGTACATAGTTGCTTTGAACCTACCTAAATGCTTGTCTGATTGACTAGTTAGTCTGCTACCCAGGAACAGTTTGCAGCCTGGATCAAGCAAGTTCCAGATTTTTGGGGATTTGTTGATCACGGTTGGTGAGGTAATGGGAAATTGGGGTGGTAGGGAAGGATCAGTGATTACTGGAAGAAGAGCTTGGTGAGTGCAAGGATCAGAGATAATGGAGGATCAGAGATTGCAAGCACGTGGGAAGTAGAACAATGAAAATAAGGGAGGGAATTAGAGATTGATGAGATATTTGAAAGCTGATGATCTTAAATTAAATGTTGGTGATCACTGGGCATGGAGGTGGTAGGGGGTCAATAATCTTAGGGGCATCCAATGAGGAGAGGTCATATAGATGAGGTGGCAGTTTTACAAGTAAACTTGTTGCTCATGGAGGAACATTCCTGTTCCAGGCCTCCAAGCAGTGCTGCAAAGGCATTTACCTGATAGACCTACCCTTTCACATTTATTTTTGCCTGACAGGTTTCCTGAAGCCCAAGAAAAACAGAAACGCTTTTAACATGGAATCACGCAATCTCCTTAAAAGATTTCAGTGACCAAGGCACCTCCTGGGAGCAAGTTGGTTGCGTACCCCAAGTCCTGAATTTTTTCAAGCTGCTTTTTGTTCAGATTTTTAACCACCATATTTTGGGGAGGTTAAAACCATCCCCAATATTACATCAGCAGTTCTAGTCAATATTGATTGGTCCCCTCTTCCCTCAGCGCCATTCTTATCTGAATCCTGCCTGCAATGGAGGCTTACCAGCTGTCCACTACTGTTGATGGGAATCTGTTAGAAACACAGTCACCTCTCATTGTACATGGAACTTGAGCCAATTCCACTAACGTCAATACCAAGGGCAGAGAGAACTTGAAAGGGAAAAGCAGAGGGATGGAAGGTGAAATGGGAGGGGTCAGAAAAAGAAAAGGATGAGGCACCTTTTGGAAATTGTTGGAGAGAATTACAAATCACATTTTGAGACAGGGATTGAAGGACAATTTCAGCACCAATGTGGAAAGAAACCTTCAAAGATAGAACATGCTTGCATTTACACAGAGCTTTCCCCTCCTCAGGAAATTTCTATTGTGTTTTACCTTTGAGAGTATTTTATAAGAAACATGCACAGCAAGCTTCCACCATAGGATGGTCATGATTAGATTTTTTTTTTCTAATTTTGGTGAGGAATAAATATTGACCAGGGCACCAGGAGGAGCTCTTCTGTTCTTCTTCAAAATGATACCACAGGATCTGTTACATTCGCTTAGAAAACAACCAGGGACTCATTTAAAGTCTCTTCTGAACGAAAGCGCCACCAACAGTGCGGCATTCCTTCAGATCGACCTTTTCACTTGAAGAGTCGTATTCCCATTGTCTTCACACTTAAGAGGCCGATGAGCAAATTTTGGAAAGATAAAGATCAGCACATTGAACATTGTAAAATGAATTTTCTGTGATGTGTCCCAGAAATCATAAAAGACAACATGTTGTTAAAAAACGAAAATAAGTTTATTTTACTGCTAATGCATGCATCAGGAGACAAACCAGTCAGTGAGTGCCAATTATTCTCTCTGGCATAATGGAACAAGAGTGAGATTCATATAGTCTTTTGAATACTTTCATTTCCCACTCAGATTGTCACCCAAACAGGAGGGTCCAATTAAAATATTACACATTATTACTTTAGCCAATAATGCTCTACCAGTCAGCAGGATTAGGAGATCACTGGTCCATTGCACTTTAACGTTCTTCCCTAATTACTAAGAAACATACGCAAATCCGGCAGATTGAAAGGTATTTTCTAACACCTGCAAATTTTAACTGGTAAGGGGAGTCATTCTCTTGCCGAATCTCTCTTATTAGCTTGAGAGACGGTACCAACCTCACCAACAATGGACCAATTTACTCCCATACATTCCAAACCCTGATTTGCTTGAAGTTGCTTCACTCAAGCTAATGAGCAGAACTGCTCCTCTGTGCTCCTTTGTCCCGAAAGAATTTGGTCTATCTTTGAGTGGTTCATTCATTTGTTGGCAGAGATTCACAAGACACGCATTAATAATAGTTGAATTTCATAATACTTGGCTGAATTGTGGTTATACAAGCAATACCTTTCCAGATACTGTATGAGCATATGGTAAATCCTTATTCTATATATAAGACAACCTTGTAATCTTTACCTTAAGACAGTTTACTTATTATAGTGAATTTGAATGAGGGGCTTTTACACCAAGAGATTTATGTTATCCTTCTTCAAACATGAATTTCAAACAATAGTTAAGGCATGAAGAAGGAACTTGCTAAGCAAAGATAGAACAATATTAAAGCGATAAATTGATAATTAAAAAGTAATTAATAAAAATAATTATTAGAGTATGACTGGAACAGAGTCTGTCCATCTGACTCACTCCCAATTTCTTGATGCTCATGCATCCTCACCCATTGTGTACGTGGGTGTGTTTGTGTATTGGGTGTAGGGGTGAATGAGAATCCTGAGACTGCAAGTGAACCAGACACACCCTCTCTCCCCCATACAAGCTCACTCACTGCCCCACACAATTGCTCACCCTCATATATACTCATTCCCACACACTCATTCATTCATGCTCTCTCTTTTCCACCCTCTTGGGCAGTGAGCCTTTTCATGCTCACCTGAGCCTTTTCATGCTCACCATGCAGCCCCCCCCCCCCCCCCCCCCCCCCCCCACCCACCATCACTTGCACCATTCTATCCCCAGCCCAGCATCAAGTTTGTCCTTCTCTGACTCAGCCCACAAAATTTGGCCGAGTGAGAATTCATCGATTGAAAATTTAAATATGCATTAATATTTTTCTTTTTTATTCAAGACTGAGTTAAAGAGTTACACTGGTTCCTGAGTGGGGCAGGGATCACATCATACAGAAGGTAAATTCTCCATCGATAACACTATTTCCTTGTGATATCCTGGACTGTTGCTGGTGAGATCAGGGAGGAAATTTAGAGCTTTTATTGACACTGTGCTCCCTGGTGGTCATGGGACTAGAGCAGGAAAATCAGTTTGTTTCAGCCATCATAGTGTGTGGGGGCTTAATAGATCAGTTGTTCTTTTGCTGCCCATAAATTTATTACTTGCAATGGCTCCTGCCTCTCTGAAAAATGCATCACCAATTTGTCCCTTGAATATTTTGGATTTCTTCCTTTCATGAGATGCAGAGACACGATATTTCTGAAAGACAGACAAAATGACAAGGAAGATAGTAAAGGATGACATAAGGACTTTAGAGATGGGGATCTGACCTCAAAAGATCATGAGGTAAAATCAGTATGGGTAGAAATTAGAGATAACAAGGGTCAGAAAACACTGATGAGAAGAGCGTTTAGATCAAACAGTAATTATATCATTGGACAGAGCATTAGCAAGAAATTACTGGAGTCTGTTACAAAAGCAATATAATTATTGTCAGTGTTTGTATGTGGTGGGGCTTTAACTTTCATATAGATCGGGATGAACAAATGAGCCAGAATAGTCTAGAAGCTGAGTTTCTGAAATATTCTTATGTCAGTTTCTTGGATTAATGCATTTTGGAACCAACTAGGGATGAATATGGGTATGAACTGGGGGATTTTCACAATAACTGTTAATGTAAGCCCACTTGTGATTCAAATAATAAATAAATAGATATCTTAGATCTGGTACTGTGTAATGAAGCAGGTTCATTAACAATATTGTAGTAAAAGGTCCAATGGGAAATAGTAGTCATAATACTATTGAATTCCAAATTAACTTTGAAAGTAACACATTCTCATCACAAATAAAAACCTTAAACTTAAAACAAAGCCAAATGGGGGAGAGTTAGTTAAGGTTTGTTAATCATTGAATTGGATTAAAAGGTCAGATTGCAACTAAACCAGGGGAAACAATTTAAAATGTTCTATGAAAGTACATTCCATGGAAAAACAGAAGCTCAGCAAGAAAGAATCGTTCATGGCTCACTCAGGAAGGTAGGCGTAGTATTAGATTAAAAGAAACAGTTTACAATATTGCAAGAAATAGTAGCAAATCCGAGGACTGGGAGTTCATTTTTAGAAGCTGGCAAAGGACAACCAAAAATTTGATAAAATGGGAAAAAAATAAGTGAGAGTAAACTGGCCAATAGTTTCAAAATGGATTGTAAATATATAAAAAGGAAAAGCTCAAGTTAACATTGGTCAATTAGAATCAGAGTCAGGGCAAACTGTCATGTGGAGTGGGGAAATGGCAGAGACATTGAACAAGTATTTTGTATCTGTCTGCACTGTAGAAGACGTATGTTTCATTACAGAAATAGATTGCAAACTAGGGGTTAAATAGAATGAAGAAATCAAGGAAATTATCATTAACAGAAAAAAAAATTGATGAAATTTAGAGCATCTAATGATTCTAAAGGAGATACAGAGGTAGTGGTATACTGGCTGTGATTTTCTAGAATTCATTGAATTTGGGAATGGTCCCATTGATTGAAAGTTGCCAAATGTTATTCTGCTTTTCAAGAAAGTAGGGAGAGAGAAATCAGGGAACTACAGACCATTAGTTGGTAAAATGCTGGAACCTGTTATTAAAGAAGTGTTAACAATGCATTTGGAAATAATTAGAACAAGTGAACATGGTTTTGTTAAAGGGAAATCTTGTTAAGCTAATTTGAAAAGTAATTAGTAAGGTAGATGAAGCAGAAACAAATAGATGTGTTATGGTTCAAGTTAGAAACTACAAAGTGTCTTATGGAGACCATCAAAACCATAAGTTTTGCTTCTTCAGTTTGGCTAGGTGAGCATTATATGTTTCATTTCAGATATGATTCAACAATCTACTAGGGAGCTTTTATCAAATGAAATTTATTTAAGTATATAGTCAATATGCATAGAAAGCAAATTAGCAATATTAGCAATATCTTTTATTGATTACAAACAAAGAAAACAAAAGAAAACAACCACAATAATGTATTAAACCTTAATTGAATATTAAAACTGTTCTAACAAACCAAAACCTTTCATTGACAAAAACCTTTTCACAGGTTTAATGCAGCATATATTATATCTTATTTGACTAGAATTAAGTACTTTCACATGCTGCACTTTTCTTTGAGAAGGTAAAACATTGCCTGTGATAACCAATAGAATTTCCAAATGGAACAGGGAGACAGAGAGAGAGACTTCAGCTTCTTTCTTGCTTGATGCCCCTGCTAAAACTAAAAACTAAACTGCAGTTTCAGAACTCTCAAACTGAAATTCTTGTCACATGATCTACCCAGACTTTTTCTCTGCCCCAACAATGACATCACCTAAGGATGTAAGCATGAATTAAAACACATTTCTTAACAATACCAAATCATAAACAATCTCAAAGTAAAAACAAACAAATAACCTCCATCTAAGCCACTTAAGGAGCAATAAAAGGACTCTTGGCAGACAAACCAGCTCCACAAGCAAAAGCTTGAGAGCTATAGAGAGCATGTTTTAAAAAAAAAATTCTTAAAGATACACTAACATTGCTGATGTAGATTCTGAAGGGGCTCGATAGGACTGATGTGGAGATATTTTTTCAGAGAATGTAAAGCATAAAGGCACACTTTCAGAATAAGGAGGTGATCAAATAGAACTGAGTTGAGGAGAAATTACTTCACACAAAAGGTTCTGAATTTTTGAAATCCTCTGTTCTGGAGGGTAGTGGCTGTTCCAGCATTGAATACAGTTAAAGGTGGGACAAGCTGATTGGTAGTCTCTTGTGGCATTAAAAGACATGAGGAGCAGACAGGATGTGGAGTTGAAGTCCAAGATTAACCAATATCATAATGAATGGTGGAGCAATCTAGATGGACCAAACACTCGCCTCTTGCTCTGTTCTCTTGCATTCTTGTGTGCTTCAGGTTTAATCAGAATATATCCTCTGTTCTTGTGCTGGGAAAGAGTTAATCAGATTGACTTGAATAACAGTAATTATCTTCATGTTGTAATATTATTAACTTTTGTTAAATAAGGAAGTCTGACTGTTAAATTGTAATCTCTTAAAATAATGTATAGCAAATTTAAGGGAGTGACCAACAAACTTTGAACATGGAACACCCTTTACAAACAGCTGCTCAATGAGAAACAGGAAGGACGCAGGAAGAAGTGAAGGCAGAAAAGTGAGCAAGAGAGGTGCAGGAAGGAGAGAGAGAGGGACAGGAGGGATAAATAGATGGAGGGAGGTAGGAAAATGAAAAAAGCAAGAAGAAGGGGGGGAAGGAAGAAAGAGGAAAAAGGGAGAAAATGAATTGGGGGAAGAGAGGGAAAGATTGTTTGGCTCTAGTCTCATGAGAACTTAATTGGGAGTCATGAATTAGAAAGATAGGAAGAGTGTGCCTACTTTCACCAAGTTAAACATGTTAGAACTAAATATGTTTGAAAGTTGACTTATTTTCACCCATGTTAATCATTGCAGTCCAGAGCTGGAACTGTAAGAACAAGACATTTGTGTAATGTATTAGCTTTCTATTTAGAGCTTAAGCTAATTTAGAATGAATGATACATAAACAAACAGATTTAGAACAGATAGTTGCAATTGATTATATGCATTTTATACAAACGGTGTTGATTTATTTTGGTTCAGTTTTATGAACAACTTAAAACAGCATATTAACTGTGTTCGAATAAGGTGTGGGTACTGATTTTTTTAAAGTTCATTTGCAGTACATGGACATTGCTGGCTGGCCAGCATTTAGTTCCCTAGTTACCCTTGTTCAGAGGACAGTTGAGAGTCAACCACATTACTTTGACTCTGGAATCACGTGTAGGCCAGACCAAGTAAAAACGGCAGATTTCCTTCCCTAAAGGACATTAACGAACCAAATAATTTTTTCTGACAATTGATAATTATTTTATGGTTGTCAATAGATTCTTAATTCTAGATGTTTTTTATTGAATTCAAATTCCACCACTTCCCACGGTGGGATTCGAACCCGAATTCCCAGAACATTTGCTGCGTTTCTGGATTAATCTTCTACGATAATACCACTAGTACCATCACCTCAGATTGGTTCTCTTAACATGGAGTTGTCTTTATCTTGAATTGTGGACAACAGATTAAATTATCTGGGTACAAGGAAAATATAAGGTGGCAAATGATAATGATAATCTGGGTTTAAAGGATTTAGTCAAGATGAATATAGTAGCCCATTTGAGTCCCTCAAACATGATGCAAATCCTATGGTTCAAATGTATGCCTAAATATATCACATGCACAGTACGTTTAATAAAACACTAGACCTCAATATCTTGAGAACCTGGTTGATTTTGACATCTTGATTGAAGTTTAACTAGAAATCATTTCTGAACCATTTTTGTTTCTTTAAAACAAGGAATTAATTTTTGAAAGAAGTAGGCTAATTTCTTGTAACATCTATTTCTGACATTCATTATGGAAACAAAAAGAGGAAACCATCAGGCTGGATTTTATGTCCTACCCACAGAATTACCATGGCGAGTAGTATTATCGCTAGACTATTAATCCAGAAACTCATCTAATGTTCTAAGGACATAGGTTTGAATCCTGCCACAGCAGATGGTGGAATTTGAATTCAATAAAAGAAATCTGGAATTAGGAATCTTCTGACTACCATCGCCAATTGTCAGAAAAACCCATCAGGTCTGCTAATGTCCTTTAGAGAAAGAAATCTGACGTTTTTATCTGGTCTAGCCTACATGTGACTCTAGAGCCACAGCAATTTAATTGACTCTCAACTGCCCTCAAAGGGCAACTAGGGGTGGGCAATATATGCTGACCAGCCAGTGATGCCCATGTCCAATGAATGAGTAAAAAAAATCCCCCCAGTGACCATGTTCAAACTTGCCAACAGAGAAGCATAAAGTTCAGTCTATAATCTTTTTTTTGAAAACATTAAGTTAAGATTCTGTGAAATTAGTTGTATCACTGTTAGTTGGCCTGAAATCATTCTATGAATTTTAGTACCCACTATGGTAATGCTGAGTCCTGGGCTGTCTGCCAAACACTGTCCAATATGGTTTTGCTCGTAAAATATGTCTAGAATGAATTGAATTGCTGGGTCAAATTCTAGAACTCCTTCCCTAATGATATTGTGGGTCAACCCACAGTACATGGATTGCAGTGAGTCAACAAAGTAGCTCACCACCACCTTTTCAAGGGCAACTAGGGCTGGGCAGTAAATGCTGGCCTGCCAGCAACACATATGTTCTGTGAATGAATTAAAAAATCTAGATATTGTTCCTTTTGAGAGTGACCAATTGTTGATTACAGAGAAGAGCAATGTCATTGGTAATGTTGGGTCAATACCATCCTGCAAAGAGAACAGAGGTACAAAGTTAATATCATTATCATTACAATTCCCATAGGGACCAATAACTTTTAAGAAGAGATGTGAATTTAAATCTCCACAAGTCTCGTCTCTTCAAATTGGGAAATGGCCTACCAACACCCTACTTAGTGATTAACACAAAAGCAGTCCTTTCCCTCTGTTTGGCACAGCAGTACCAGTCTGGCCTTCTTGTCAAGATCTTTCCGTCTGACTCACTCTGGAGGGTGGAACCCTGTGGAGGTGGTTGTGGTCTTAACCATCAGTTTGAGAGTCATTGAGAGTTCCATGTTGCCTCATTTATGGAAGTCCTGCACACCTTGTGCCTCACTTAACAGGTTAATAGCAGGACTTTTCCAGAATCAAGGACTGTGTGGGGCAAAGACCCCATCCACTGAAAGGCCTATCAGAAACTAACAGCTCTTTGATTTGATTTTTGATACATTATTGATACATGTATTGGGATACAGTGAAAAGTATTGGTTCTTGTGCGTTATACTGACAAAGCACACCTTCATAGAGTACATACGAGAGAAGGATAGGAGAGGGTGCAGAATGTAGTGTTACATTCATAGCTAAGGTGCAGAGAAAGGTCAACTTAATATAAGGTAGGTCCATTCAAAAGTCTGATGACAGCAGGGAAGAAACTATTCTTGACTCTATTATTACATGATCACATCTTACATGATTGTATCTTTTTGCTGAAGGAAGAAGGTAGAAGAAAGAATTCCTTGAGTGGCAGTGGGGGGTGGTGTGGGGGGAGACTTGGGCCATCTTGATTTTGATGGCTTTTTTTCCAAAGCAGCAGGAAGTGTAGGTGGAATCAATGGATGGGGGGGCTGGTTTGCCTGGGCTACATTTACAACTCCCTGTAATTTCTTGCGATCTTAGTCAGAATAGGAGCCATGCCAAGCTGTGATACATAGAACTATAGAACATTACAGCACAGAGAGAGGCCTTTTGGCCCTTCTTGGCTGTGCCAAACCATTTCTCTGCCTAGTCCCACTGACCTGCATCAGGACCATATCCTTTCACACCCCTCTCATCCATGTACCTGTCCAAGATTATTTTAAATGTTAGAAGTGAACCCACATTTACTACTTCATCTGGCGCTCATTCCATACTCCCACCACTCTCTGTGTGAAGAAGCACCCCCCCTCTCCCCCCTGGAAAAGATGCTTTCTATGGTGCATCTGTAAAAGTTCTGCACTCAGCAGCACCATCAGGGTGGCTGTTATTGACACTATACCCACCAGAAGCTTTGGAAGGAGGAGGTATCTAGGTACGTGTAAGTGATGGCAGGAAAGGGTCGCAGAGTGAGGATCACAATGGGTGAGGGTCAGTAGTTGGTGACAAGGACAGGGAGGTGGCTTTCAGCTGGCACCACTTTTTCCCAAAGCTGGGTCCCATGATTGGGTATTAAGTGCCTGAATATTAAAGACAAACTCCCACTGGGTGCCTACTAGTAAATATGCCAGGGTCACTGCATGGTGAAGCTCACCTCTGCTGGGTTAATACTGTTCTGGAGTAAAAGGTTACAAGGCACACCAGTTTATCAGTGGTATGGTCTGTATTCAAAATGCTCGGGCACAGAGCCCACTGCTAAGTGTGTCTGACCCATATTTATTTGGCTTCATGGGCAACACCTAAAATAAATGTTAGCCTACTTGAATATGTTAATAAAAAGACTTAATATCAACTGGAGATCATGCCAAACTTTGTTCTCTATTGCCCACTCCAAACCCCTCCTTCCTTTTAGATCTTATTAATGGGCTATTGTTAATGAGCAAAAGAACAAAATTTATTTTTTCTTGTGGGAGAAAGTTATTCTGGTAGCATGAACATTGCCTACAGCTCAGCCCAAGTTGGTAGGATGAGGCCCAAGGTCCAATTCCTAGTGATTAGTAAGACCTGGTATTGGATGTTCATTGTGCTCAGGGCCCCATTACTCTAATACAAATTAGTTTCAATGTTGAATAATGGAAGAATTAAAATCTAAGCTAATGTGATGGTACCTTTGCTACACTCTGGAATGCACAACAATATTAATATCATGACCAGTAAACTGAACAGGATCCATCTGCAGGTGCTATACCATCTCCACACTGAACGTGCAGTTGGAGCTTCTGAAAAACATACACAAGTAAATGAGATTAGTAGAAGGAAAGAACTTGAATTTATAACATATTGAAATGTAGTCATCGTTATATAGGCAAATACAGCAATAGTTTGCACATGGCAAGTTCCCATAAATCTGTCATCTAATCTCATCAGCAAACTTTTCTTTTCTTTCTTATGTATTTTTGTAACTTCCTCTTAAATGTGCTCATTTCAACTTCTTGTGATAGCAAATTCCATGTTCTAACCATTAGTTGGTTTCAAAAAAATTTCCCTAATGCACTTCTTTGTGATTACTTTATACTTGTGGGTTCTAATTCTAAACAACTGGAAGTGAAAACAGGTCTACTTCTACCCAATCAATCGTCTTCATTTTAAAGAATTTTATAAAGTCACCCCTCATATTTTTCTACGGAAAAACAGCTTCAAAATGGTGGATCTTTTCTGATGGATATAACTCTCCAGTTCTGCTCTCAGGTCTTTAAATCTTCATTGCATCTGCTACAATGCCTCTATATTATTTTATAGTAAGGAGATCAGAATTGTTCCCCACTCCTATACATAGTCCAATAGAAGTGCTGTATAAGTTTAACATAAGCTTTGTGCTTTTCAAAGTGAAAGGATCTAGAATCTATAAGACAACTAAATATAGATCAAATTGGGTTAAATGTAACAAAGAATGTACAAAATGGCATTCTCTGCTGAACTCTACAAGCATGCTACAATTTTTAAAAATGTCTTTGTCATAAATTATTTATAGGATGCAGTTACCTTGCCAGTGGTGAGGTCAAAAATGGCTTTCACATTGCTATATGATAAATCAATCCAGATGTACATGTCATGTTTAACGAAGGCACTATATTTGAGTAAGGCAAGTCAACTGTACAAACGTTGTATGATTAAAGTAAAACAAAGAAAATCAATGCATACCAATTACGTTTACACTCAGGAACTGACCCAATTTGGTTACAGTTCCTTGTGTCGCCCAACACTGATAAATACCGCTGGTACTCAGTTCAACATGAGGCACAGTGTGAAGCACCAGCATCTTCCTCTCCACTTCCTGAGGAGAATGTATCATGCTTGGATAATGAATCCTTCCAGTCACAGGCTGACAAGTATTTCCGTGCATCTTACACCAGTGAGTCTCGGGCAACTGAACCCCATTCACGCAGAACTGAACCGTACAGTTCAGTGTGAGACTGTCACCTACACTATGGTTTAACACAGTCCTGGGATACTGCACAGAGAGGGAGCAAGCAACCTTTGTACTTTCTGAAAGAGAGAACAAACAGGACTATCTATTGTATACATTTGAATAATTTCAATAATTGTTTTCCCAGGGACAAAATAGAATGATGTATTTTATTATTAAACTAGTAATCTATAAACCTTAACTATGAATTCAGAGAATTCAAATTCAAATCCCAACATATAGATTTGCGATATTCAGATTTATTTTTTAATAACTAAAATATCTATAAAAAGGCAAATGAATGCAAATTGTTCCTGAACCATAATGGCTTCAATAAAATCCTTTAGGTCAAAAAACTTGCTCTCCTTAATGATTCTGGCTTATACGTGATTCTAGTCTCATTAATCCATGGGGGATCCTAATTGCTTTTTGAACCTTACCAGCAACATGCAAATCCACGTGAAGAGATGTTCAATCAGATATGATACACATTGGTATAGCGGGTCATTTTGAGGTATAGGATTCCTAAGAAAATATTTTGCCATATCATTTCTAAATTTATGATTATGTTGCTTTCATAAGACCACAAGATACAGGTGCAGAATTAAGCCACTCAACCATCGAGTCTGCCCTGCCATTCAATCATGGCTGATATTTTTCTCCTGCCTTTCTCCCATAAACTTAAATCTCCTTAGTAATTAAGAAACTATCTATCTCTGTCTTAAAGACACACAATGACCTGGTTTCCACAAAGAGTTCATGAATTCATCACTCTCTGGCTGAAGAAATTTCTCCTCATCTCTATAGAAAGGATCGTCCCTTCAGCCTGAGGTTGTGCCCTCTAGTTCTAGTTTTTCCTACTAGTGGAAATATCCTCTACATGTGTATTCTATCCAGGTCTCACAGTATCATGTAAATATCAATAAGGTCCTCCTTCATCCTTCTAAACTCCAGTGAATATAGAACTAGAGTCCTCAACCATTCCTCATACGACAAGCTCTTCATCCCAGGGATCATTCTTGTGAATCTCCTCTGGACCAGTACATCCTTCTTTTCCTATGTATTCATCATTTGAGTCCTCAGACATCAGTAAAATTAGGCTTTCTAAGTGGAAAATAAAAGAAAAATTCATGCTTATTTCGAAGCACGTGGCCTTTTGAATTGTGAGCCTTTAGCAATTTAATTGTGTAATTCAAGCCAATTAAAACATGAATTACAGTTTACTTCTAACTAGGAAATGATATGTAGAGGAAACAGTGCTTTTCTTAATTTATATTAATAATGTAAATCAAGGTATACAAGACACAAGTACATGATGCAAGACTTGGGAGTATTGTGAATGTGATGAGGATAGGAATAGACTTCAAGAAGATAAAGACAGGCTGGTGGAACACGGCAGGTGAAATTTAACTTAGGGGGAGAATGAAGGAGGAAATCAGTCATGGGATCGGAAAGGAGGGGAGAATGGGGCACAGAAGGGCAAGAGGGAGAATTGTTGTGTTAGAGGAATGAGGCTGGGAGGAATGGAGTACGGAAAGGATTTGGAGGGAGGTGAAGATGCATGAAGGATTGGGGGGAGAGAATGGAGAGGGGAGGAAGGGGGTGGGAGTGGGAGAAGAATTGGTCAAGAGTGAGGAAACAAGTGGATTATCACGCATTTCCCCAAGTTACTGTGTTGGGGATATGGAGCAGTCTCTGTGGGAGTGTATTTAAATACTGCTGTCAGGAGTCTGGGCTAAGGAACTGTCATTAAGCATGAGTCCCTGGTGAATCCTCAGATAATGTGCTTCATTATTTACTGAATGAACAAGATACAAGCAGATTGGTGTCAAGTAATTGTTCCCTTGGAACTAGCCTTCCAGCCCCCCATCCCCTCTTAATAATACCAGAGGCAATACCAGTCACAAAAACAGAATAGATGCTGTTACTTTGAATATCTTTAGAAAACAGAAAATACTTGGCAAGTCTGTGCAGAGAGAAGCAGAATGTCTTCATGTCCTGAGTATAGTACTGGGAAATGTTTAATAGATGCAACAGCTGGCAGCATATCAGTGCTGGACCAAGTTAAGCTTTAACAAGCATGCTTAATGGAAACATCTCAGTATTAAACTGACCTATAAAAGTTCCAGAAATAGACTTAGGTCTCTAGAACTGCCTAATCTTGGCCGTGTAGTCAGTCTGTCACATAGCATTCACTCAGTGATCATACAAATGCTGTGTACAGAACTTAAACATTACTTTAAATCCAAAGAGAGCCACAGTAACGAAAGATGATCCCCACACACAGTGAATGCCTTAACACAAGACTTGAAACTCATCAAACAATGTAGAAGGTCTTTATTCTTGTTGCAAAGTCTTAACTGTTGTTAATTTTTCTATCACTAAACAGTCCAATAAATTTTTTTGTTAAATAAACAAAATACTTCCAATTAAAATTTCCAGGGAATTTCCTCAATTTGAAACATTGAAAAGTAAGGAGTGATAGCAGCACAGTGGATAGCACTGTTGCCTCATAGCATCAGGGACTTGCGTTTGATTCCTGGCTTGGGCCACTGTCTGTGTGGAGTCTGCACATTCTCTGCGTGGGTTTCCTCTGGGTGCTCTGGTTTCTTTCCACGGTCCAAAGATATGTAGGTAAGGTTGGTTGGCCATGCTAAGTTGATCCTTAGTGTCCCGGAATGCATAGGTTAGTGAGATTAGTATGGTAAACATGTGGGGCTGCGGGGATAGGTTCTGGAGTGGGATTGTGGGGGTCAATGTAGATTTGATGGGCTGAACGGCCTCCTTCTGCACTGTAGGGATTCTATGTTCATTTTCTTTTCCCTGCTCAACCTACACTGCCTTGTGCAACTTCTTCATCAATCAGGACACTGACAAAAACTTTTTCTGGTCAATCTCAGAGCATGTGTAACTTTTGGACAAGATGTAAAATTGGTGGGAAAGTAGCACTCAAAAAGTATAAGGACCCTAGTTTAAATATTGGTTTAAGAAGCTGCGTCTTCTACTTGCCTCCCAACCTTGCTCCCCATAATTGGCACCATAGTCTAGTCAGACAAAGGCTAGTGCCCTTCAACATAGATATTAGCTTGGTGAATAATTTTCAGTCCGAGCTGGGCATGTTTTTGTTGCCCGTAGATGTAGCTATGAAACAAAGGCAGGTGGATGGAATTTGTCTCCTTGATCAGTAATGGTCTGAGGTGGCTCAGTCTGAAGGGGCTGAATGTCTCCTCCTGTATTGTTGTCAGGGCTCAGAGCTTGTTTTGTCTCCTGGGCAGAGGTTACATTCAGTAAAGTTTTACAACATCAATTTTAAATCCAACCAATTTATTTGACAGTAAATCCGTGAGCTTTTGACACTATGTGCCTTCGTCAGGCAAATGCAGTGTTCTGATCTGCAGAGGCACTCATATCCACACAGACAGTTACAGATTGCTGATTAGAATGCGAATCCTTACATCTAACCTGCTATTCAAGTGTTAAAGTGGCTAACAATGTGTGTGAAGGGAATCCAGACAGCACAGTAAGTGAGGTTTTTTGCTAACCTAGGCAAGTCATGGGGGTTACAGATAGTGTGACTATTGTCTGTGATTATTGTCTGGAGACAATACACATCTCTTTAACCTATGCTCAGTGCTCCTTCCACTCACATTGTTAGCCACTTTAAGACTTGAATAGCAGGTTAGGTGTAAAGATTCACATTCTAATCAGTAATCTGTAAGCTGTCTATGCTGACATGTGTGCTATTGGAGACCAGAACACCTCATTCACCTGACGAAGGCCATAGAGCCGAAAGCTTGCGAGTTTACTATCAAATAAATCAGTTACATAGAACATAGAACATTACAGCGCAGAACAGGCCCTTCGGCCTTCGATGTTGTGCCAACCAATTATGAAAAAAGCAATGACCCTCCAAACTAAACCATTCCCTTCTCTTCCATAAACTTATCTACTAACCTCTTAAACGCCACCAAACTTGGCGCATCTACAACAGCCGCAGGCAGGGCATTCCACTCCCTAACCACCCTCTGGGTAAAGAACCTACCTCTGATATCCGTCCTATAACTATCACCCCTTAATTTAAAGCTGTGTCCCCTCATGCTAGCTTTCTCCATCCTAGGAAAAAGGCTATCACTGTCCACCCTATCTAAACCTCTAATCATCTTATATGTTTCGATAAGGTCTCCTTTTAGCCGCCTCCTTTCTAACGAAAACAACCTCAAATCCCTCAGCCTCTCCTCATAAGACCTGCCCTCCATACCAGGCAACATCCTGGTAAACCTCCTCTGTACCCTCTCCAATGCCTCCACATCTTTCTTATAATGTGGGGACCAGAACTGCACACAATACTCCAAGTGCGGCCGCACTAGAGTTTTGTACAGTTGCAACATGACGTTGCGGCTCCGAAATTCAATCCCCCTACCAATAAAAGCTAAGACTCCATATGCCTTCTTAACAACCTTATCGACTTGACTGCCAACTTTCAGGGATCTAT
The DNA here is from genome assembly GCA_024679065.1 of Sphyrna mokarran. Classification (NCBI taxonomy): domain Eukaryota; kingdom Metazoa; phylum Chordata; class Chondrichthyes; order Carcharhiniformes; family Carcharhinidae; genus Sphyrna; species Sphyrna mokarran. Next base: position 18,045,576 of record JAGIQG010000024.1, on the reverse strand, counting down.
GCACAATACACCAAGATCCCTCTGTTCATCACAACAACAGTAAATTTGCAGATGCTACTAAAGTTTGTGGAGTGTAGATAGTGAAGAGGGGTGTTTTTTAGGTTTATACAGAGGACTTGGACAATTGCCGCGCTGGGCCGAGAGGTGGCAAATGGAGTTTATGTGCAAAATTGTGAGGTAATGCACTTTGGCAGGAACCAATAAATGTGTAGAGTATAGGGCTAATGGTAGGGCTCTTAATGTGTGTTGAGAACAAAGGATCTTGTGTATGTGTCCAATAGATCCCTGAAAAAAAAAAAGTAGCAGGCAAGTGGATAAAGTTGTTAATAACTCGCATAATGGAGTCTTAGCTTTCATATTGGTATGGGGATTGATTTAGACCGCGCATCTGTTGCAACTGTACAAAACTCTAGAGCGGCCGCACTTGGAGTATTGTGTGCAGTTCTGGTCCCCACATTATAAGAAAGATGTGGAGGCTTGGAGAGGGTACAGAGGAGGTTTACCAGGATGTTGCCTGGTATGGAGGGCAGGTCTTATGAAGAGAGGCTGAGGGATTTGAGGTTGTTTTAGTTAGAAAGAAGGCGGCTAAGAGGAGACCTTATTGAAACATATAAGATATTAGAGGTTTAGATAGGGTGGACAGTGATAGCCTTTTTCCTAGGATGGAGAAAGCTAGCACGAGGGGACATAGCTTTAAATTAAGGGGTGGTAGTTATAGGACGGATGTCACAGGTAGG